>CM057455.1:460530000-460572500 GCA_016271365.2 Neoceratodus forsteri | reverse complement strand
ATCCCTTAGGCATGATCAGCTCCTATTTAATGTGTGACTGTTCAGACTTCTATTTGCAAACAGGTTTAACACAAGTAAAAACCATTTGCCATTTATTTGCTGTACCACATAATGTACTAATTTATCCTTTGGTGCTGATTTTTAATGCAGCTGATTATCTGCTGTGATGAGATTTGAGATCCTGGTACTTAGAAGATAATATACAGTTATATACGCTACACAATTATTTCCTGAATTTCATCCTTATCCCATGTCTGCACAGTACCATCTTTTACTTCATTTTGATAACATGTTATAAATGGTCAGCAGGACGCTATTGCATGTGAAATAGCATGCTTAGGTAATTAGGTAGATTCCTAACAAATGCAGTGGCTACATTCACTAGGAATAGTGGCTTGACTTTATGCATTAGTTCAGTTCCCAAATGTGTCTTAAGTGCTGATGATGGAGATAGCAACACTAATGATCATGTTCCTGTATCCTGACCAATCCAAGACAGGTGGGCAATTTCAGATGCCCCTATTGATCTGGTGTGTATAGCTCTGAATCCAGGTTGACAGGCATTAGCCAGTCATCTCTGTAAAGGAACTAAGAGACTCATGGCCACATCACTTGCAACTTTGGAAGTGATACTATTGTTTACATTCCACTGTTCAGAATCTAATCTAGAAGTAAATATTTAATCTTAAATCAGGAAAACACCCCTTTTTAATGACCCACATTTCAAGTAAGCTAAATGCTAGAATAATGTGCAAGGGAATACCAGTAGTACTAAGAATAAAGTAAGACAGAGAAGTTAACCAGGGGTTCTGTTACTATGACTTAATCTTACCCCACAGGTGTCTTGATGAACCATGTGAGGAAGCTGAGTAACATACGCCCCCTTGGGATAGAGTAATGAAAGAGTAATGAAGCTAACCCAACACCTGTAGTGCCTTGATGCTATTAGTTAACTGAAAGGTTTTTATTTTTAAATGGTATGTTTATATTTGTAATTCTAATTGTTTCATTGTAAACAAGAGTTTACAGCTATTAATATAGCCCCATAGAAGGAGAATCAGCTACAAGAACGCTCTATTTACAAACATTGCTTTGTAATGCACATTTTTGTATTTGAAATTTGCAAAAGTTCAGGATTAAAGATTTTTTTTCTTTTATATGCAGAGGGTCTCGTGCTGTTATCTTTTTTGTTTATTGGTTTTCAAAGTAAATAAATTAGACAAACTTAATTTGGTAGTAGAAAACTTGAGGCTCAAAGAAAATACAGATACATCAAAAATCATAATCTCCAAAGAGCATGGACAGAACAACACAAGCACATATGGCAATGGCTCTTTTTGTGGAGGTCTTCACCCCACACATCCCTTGTGGGGGGCTTCACCCCCCACATCCTCCTTACTATAGACACCAGTTCCATAGGGGATGCATCCTAGGGAGGGGAACCTTCAGTCACCATATGTGCTCAGACTGTTGTTTTCACTGTGCTGTTTTGTCCTCATTATCTTGATGGGATACTAAAAAAATCAGGGTCAATTCTCTTGGAGATTAGGGACAGTGCCTTTTAAAATTAAGGAATTTAATTACCTTGGAGTTATTCTTCCAAATCATATCTGTGGGCTAGACAACTTAAATATGAAGAAAGATTAGCCACCCAAACCTCAAAAATTATTACAATATTTATAATCACAAGTAAGATGGCAGTAACCCTACTTCAGCATTAAAAGTATTGTAAATGAAAATTAATGTCCAATTTGGACATTGTGCTAAAATTTGGAATTAGTAGGTGAATAATTTGACAAAATTCAGTCAGGTTTTCTTCTCAGTATGTTGTTAATACCTTATGGTATACAGAGTTGTTACATTAGGGCATAAACTGGCTCTCCAAGTATTAACTGTCTCGCCAATAGTCACGCAGTATGTATATTAAAGGTCAGGATTAAATTGTTGGGACTGGGAACTCATACTCTCCCCTGCCTTTGTTTGGATGAAGCTATAATTCAAAGTTACCACCCAGTTCCCCTGGCTTAAAATGACTGGAGATTATTTATGCTCAATAGAACTAGGATGTAGTTGGAAAGTACCAGAATTATTCATTATTACATGAGATTTACCGTTAAGGAAAGAATAACTCATATCAAAACATCTGGATTTGGGAGGGGTAGAGTCCTCACAGATTTCATTGGTATACCCTGTGGTTAAGAAAATTCACAATTGGGAGGTATATTTATCAGTTTTATCTATTCCTAAATTAGGAGGGGTAAATAATAGGTGGGGGGTTGACATTTAAGGTTTTGGACTCAGAATTAAGGCAGACGAGGTGCGTCATCTCAACTTTGTAGTTACGGCTTAAAGTTTTGGATACCCTAAAACACTATGGGCTGGATTCACAAAGCTTTCTGAATGTGCAAAACCTTCCCTAAGTCCCCAAAACTGATGTAGCTATGGAAAAAAGGGGAAGTTGCATTGAATGCTATTCACAAAACCCTCTGCAGCTGCGGAGAAAAACATTATGGAATGTGAAAAAAAGTGCAGCTGTGGAAGTCCCTGAGGGAAAAAAAGGTGTGAGATAAGTAAGGCACATCCCCTGAAAGACTATTCACAACCAGTTTTTTTCCAACGTTCAGGAAAAAAATGTTACACACAGTGGAATGAGGTGTAGCTGTCCCTCAGCAAACTGCAGTAGTGCTCCAACAATTGGAATCAATTAAAGTGGAGGTGAGGCATAGGTAATAACATCCCCATGAGAAAAGGGGTGGCTGATGTTACAGCAACAACAGCACACATTGCCATGATATGGCAATAAGCAACAACCACCAGACACAGTGCAGCCCATGATGGAGTCCCACAGGCAGTAGAGCCTGACCAGCCTGCAATGAATGCTACCCCTGCAGGCAACAGGAACACTTCAGGGAGGAAGGACCAGCAATGGCAGTCAGCAACTGTGGTGCCATGGTATTGCTGGTACCTGTGGTGCTGCAGTGGTCCAGGTTGAGGGACTGGTTGCTGGTCTCTTTGTGGGTGCTTTCAGCTTCATGCTATGGCAGCAATTTTAAAGTCTGCTGCTCCAGCTAACTAGGTTCATTGTTGCTGTGCCTTCTAAGCTATTTCTGCAGCTACGGATCTGTAGTTGCAGATTTTGAGCACTTGCTCAATTTCTGCAGCTATGGGGATTTTACGGAATTCCGCACCTGCTCAAAATTTCTTTATGAATATCACGCAACTGCATTTCCACAGTAGTGCAGGCCTTTTTCCCACAGCTGCGGGATTTTTGGCTTTCTTTGTGAATCCTGCCCTATCTGTTTAAATGTCCTTTCCTTTAACAATCTAGAGATCTGCCCTCTGTTGAAAGATGTTAACTTATTGTAGCTCAATCTACTCTATATTAATGTTTAAAATAATTAGGTAGTACTTATCAGGATAACATTGTTCTGTTACATTATTTGCACAATCTTGTGAGCTTAAAAGAGCAATACATATTTAGAGCATACATTGTTCTGAATTAGGACTGCATTGAATTCTTCCTTCTTTTCTTTTTAGCAATGTGATACCTGAATATACCCAGTTTTCCTTAAATTGTAGTAGATGTATATTTGTTACATAACATTTGATATGTTTATGTATATTACTGGTTTCCCTGTATGCTGTCTATTTTTGGTACAACTTAAGTTATGTACCAATAAACTGAACTGAACTATTTGAAATTTGCATCAAACAGATTGTGGACTGGATACAGTATCTCATTTTGATGGAAATCCCTTACTTTCCTATAGGCCAAAACATGAACAGGTATCATTTCTCTAAATAAACTCTCAATCTGATATACCAAGACTGATGCTAGAGTTTGTGAAATTATAGAACACCTTCATGTTTGGCCATTATCAACTTGTACTTTACTATTTTTTTCTTGCTTAGACAACCTTGTTTTGCATTAAATACAGTGTTTGCAAATGTAGACCTGGTACTCACTTAAAGTTGAAAAACTTAAACTATGCAGTAGTTTCTACTTTTTGCAAAATATACTCACACAGAAGCTGCACAGTTTTGATAACCGCACAACATTTTTATTAGACAAGCAAAATTCACATGGAATCACTATTTTGTATTGACAATCTCTCATAAACCAATGGAAACATCTGTATTTTAAAATTTGAAATATGTAGTATTTATTCTCCTGCTCATTGGTTTCTATGCATAAACAAATGCCACAAACTGAATTTAGCATAGTAATTTAGGTTTGAAAGGGACTCTAGGTCTCTTAAATCTGCCCCTGCTTCATAGGCAGGTATTAATAAGAAAACTGTCCAAACATGTACTAATTTACATTTCTGGCATGTTTTTTGAAGTACTGTATAAGAATTACAGATTTTGTTCCACAAATTAGAGCATGTAAAAAAAGTTCTGAAATCCCATTTGTAGTACTGTTTTACCAAAAATGGTAACTGTTGATTTCTTCCAGTAAATTTGAGATTCTGATAAAAATAAACAACACTCACACTTACTGTTTATTTGTTTGTTTATTTATTTATTTATATTTTTTACTAACAATAAACCAAGATAATATTACTGTTTATTGCAAAAAAATTAAAAAAAGGAGGAGGGATAGTATGTCACTGCTTTTACATTTATACCTCTTGAAGAATACTTAGAATTTTGGAGTTTATGGTTAGGCTTTCAAAATCTTTTGCAATCGTGCAGCTCTCATACTGTAAGTAGCATTATTTTGCGTTAAATTACTGTAATTTCATGGGAGGCAGTATTTGCATTAATTAGTGTCTTTTTCATTTCTCATTCAGTGATTTGTGCCAGCACATTTCTGTAGTCATTTCACAATTCATATTAATTAGTGGCACTTAATTTTCATGCAAACATGGGCAGTGGTCACGATCCAGCCATAGCACCTCTATGGTGCAAGAAGCCTGATCCACCCACCCCCCAAAGAGATAGATAAGGTTCGACACTTGAAAAATTGCCATAATTTCTCTGGGCTGTGTGAACGCTGAACCAGATCATCACTTGCAATTTGCTGTTTTCAATTTCAGAGCCTTCTCAGGGTAGCCAATTGGCTCCATGCCTGTGTAGAGCTCCCTGATTGGCTGGTCTCACTCACCTGAGACAGGAGCACCCGAGACATGTGGCTTAATGTAAGCCTGCATCCCTGTATTCGGCTTCTAATCTATATATTTTAATTTAGCCTGTTCTGCTCGGCCTGTGTAAAGTAACTTACCATTCCCCCCCACTGCAGTTTCTCTCCAGCTGTATGTGCACTGATTCAGTGCTAACTCTGCAAACTTCCCCTTGACTTTTTGTCCCACCCCCATCCCCCTCCCAGGCCTCCTTTAAATGCACAGTCTCCGCCCATTCCTATCTAATGTTTCAATTTATTGTTTACTTACTGTCAACAACTGCAATTCCTCCCATCCCCTTTTTGCAACTAAGCCTTCTAGCAGCATTATCTCATTCTGTCTTGCTGAGGCATACCATTTCGGTACTTTAGGTTTGCTTATTGCTCACTAGCATATCCTATTTTGCTAAGGCAATTGATTTAGGTCAGGTGATCTCTCTAGTACTTAGTCTGCTCCAGAGTAGTAGCTAAGAAATTTGCTTCAAAGCCTCTCTGCCCCTAATACTACTCTATAGTCAGGTGAACTCTTTTCTTATTAGCCTGACTAGGAGCTGTACTTAAGGATTGCTGCTTCAGGCTCCACTGCTTATAGTAGTATTCTGCAGGGATTAAGAATTTCTCCTCCATTGAGAATCTCTTCTCTTGCCCACACTTGTAGTGCCCATTGGGTGATAGTCTCATAATGAGGGCATATTACCTGCTTCTGTGCTTGTCTCTGCTCATCTTACATGTATTGGACCCAAACATGAATCAAAAAATAACTCCTAGAGTGGAGAATGGCTCTCTTTTTACATTGTCTGACAGGACTTTTCAATCAGGTAGAAGAACTTGTGTGCTCTAACTTCCCCCTAGCCACTGCTGGTCCTTCACCTGCACCGGCATACAGGAACTCTCCTAGAGCCTGACCACAGGGCTACACCACCTTCTGCTTACTCCCCCCTACTCCCATTGACTCTCTCGGTCAGGGTATTATTGTATGCAGCATCAGGAAAACTGGGAACTAGCCTCAGAACTCCCTATACTGCCACAGACAAATCACGTAACCAAAAGAAGACCCAGCCACCCACATTTCTCCTAGTACACTGCAGGAAACTCTTGTTCCTGCTTTTACTATGCTCAGGAAATGTTGAGCTTAATCCAGGCCATCTGGCACCCATGGAATCCCCAGCAGAGCTACAAAGCCTCAAGAGGCTTATATTCTTGCATGTTAATGTATGTAGCCTATTAAAAAAATCACTTCTGTTCAGGCCTGGGTGTGACATACTGCTCCAGATGTTCTGGTGATTACGGAGTCCTGGCTCCGACCGGCGACCAGTAGCAACAAAGTTAACATCCCCGCCTACTCTTTGTTCAGAGCTGACAGACAAACCAGAGGTGGTGGGGTAGCTATTTACATCAAGGATAAATTCTCCGCCTCCATAATTGACTCAACCTCTGTCCCAAAAGAATTTGAAAGCTTGTCATTAAAGATTGAAATTGCCACTGGTGTCTTATTATGTATAATAGGATGCTACAGACCACCATTAACTGGACTACAGTTGTTAAAACATCTCGAAAACATCCTGGGTTCTGCATTTTCAGAGTGTATCGTACTAGGGGACTTCAACTTAGACTAGCTCTCCAGTGCATCCACCCCACTTAAAATGTTCTGTGATTCCCTTGGGTTTTCACAGATAATAAACAAATCTACTCATCCTAACAAGCTCAAGCCTAATAACAGTACTCTCTTGGATATCATTTTAGTTAAGAAACCCCATTTATTCTCCCATGCTGGTGTCTTTTTCTCTGATATTAGCAACCATTGCTTCATCGTGTGTGTAAGATCCACTCTTAAATCCACAACTGTACCAAATTTCTCCTTTAAAAGCTGCATACACAACTTTGATCTCCATGGGTATATATCAGACCTAAGAGACTACATGCAATGGCAGGACTTCTATCTAGCCAAGTCCCTGACTACGGCTTATTATATTTTCTCAGAAATTGTGCTAGTGGCTCTCAACAAGTATGCTCCCATAGTAAAAGCTTGTGCCAGAAACAAATCCTGTCGGTAGTTTACAGAAAACCTGAAAGATGCTTTGTGGAGTAGAGATGTACTCTGGAGAACTGCTAGGAAAACTAATTTAATAAATGACTGGAATTCTTTCTGGTGGGTGAAGAACCTCTGCACCAAAATGGTCAGAGAAGCCAAAGCTAATTTCTACCGCTCTCAGCTGGAAAGCTCCTCAAGAAATGCCCCCAAATTCTGAAGGACTATCAAAGACATTGAAGGTCACATCACTGTAAATTCCTTACCTACTAAATTATTGATATCGACAATACTGTCATCTCCAACAGACTGGCTATCCTCGATGTTCTCAATAATCATTTTGCCACTGCAGGGCTAGCCTTTGACTCCTCTCCCATGAATATCCTCCACCAACAACTTAGATTGGCTACAGAACAAAAACCCATCCCCAGTTCATCCTTCTCTCTGCAGCCTACCTCCCTGAAAGAAGTCAAAGATCTTCTCCTTCAGCTGGACATAGGAAAAGTGCTGGGGCCAACCTCATTTTATTTATTTATTTATTTAAGAGTTTTGCCAGGAAGGCATACTGAGCAGTGTACCACTCGATTCCAGATGTGCCCTGGGGGAATAAGGGATAGGCAGGATACAGTAATAGTAGAAGTTACACATGTACATGTTCAATGCAATCATATGAGAGTAGTCAAAATCCTTATATGCAAATAGCAAATATACAGACAGGGTGGTATAGGTAAGGTAGCAACATGCACTGAATTGCGTATTTACCCAGTAACCAACATCACACAATAAGCAGGGTTATCAACAATAAGGAGAAAAAAAATATCAGAGTCAAATAAACAACTGACAACAAGGCTGCATGGGATTCAGCGGGGCAGGATGGAAGAGCAAGTGGTAGAGAATTGAGTCTTAAGAAGAGCATTATGGTGTAGAGTGCTGATGGCGTGTCTAATATCGGCCAACAGGGAGTTCCATAATTTGGGCATCCTGAAGCTGAAAGCAGCCTGTCCAGACCTGGTGGACCTGTGAGAGATGTGAAGTAGCTGAGAATCAATGTTCCTGAGTGAGTAGGCTGGAGGGAGAAGAACTTTCAGGGTGGTCGCCAGGAAGGAGGGGAGGGACTGTGACCAGAATTTTGCAGCGGTTCTAGCACAGTGTAGCAATCTCCGATTGTGGAGAGAAGGGAGATCCAAGGACTGGTAGAAGTCACAGTGATGTGTTCTGGGAAGGCAGTCCAGGGAGAACTGGCAGAAGGAGTTGAAGAGAGGTTCTAGTCTGGGCAGGGAGGATTGAGGGACTGCACAGTAGACTACATCGCCATAGTCCATTATTGGGAGGATCATCTTTTGAACAATAGTCAGTTGCGTTAGTAAGGAGAAGCAATTTTTGTTACAGTATAATGCGCGTAACATGGGGTGTAGCTTCTTATGTACAGTATAGTGTCAGTATGTGCAGTGAAGTCAAGAAGCTGGTCTAACCAGACCCCGAGGTATCTGTAGGAAGTGCAGACCTCCAGGGGGGTGCCTTCTAATGTGTGGAAAGTTGGGGAGGCTGGAAGGCGGAACAGTTTGGCCCGAGTGCCAAAAGTTTGTGAAACAGGTTTTTTTGGGTTTAGAAATAGTTAATTTGAACAGAACCAGCGCTGGACAGAGTCAAATTCCTCCTGCAGGCAGGCCGCCACAGCAGTGGGGGATGAATCAGAGGCAAACAGCACCGTGTCGTCTGCATACATGTGGATAGATGTATGAGGGCAGGCTGCAGGCAGATCATTGAGGAAAATGGAAAACAACAAAGGGCCAAGGACAGATCCTTGGGTAACCCCACTGGTAACAGGGAATGAGGTGGCGATAGCTGAGCTAATATGGACAGACTGGGACCTACCTGCCAAGTACGACTGGAACCAATTGATGGCAGGCTCAGTCAGTCCAGCTTGGATGAGTTTGGACAGTAACAGGACATGAGAGACCGTGTTGAAAGCCTTAGCCAGGTCAATGAAGATAGCCGCAGTTATCTCCCCTTTATCCATGCCAGTGAGGATGGTGTCGGTGAGATGAAGGAGCAAGGTGGTGGTGGAGTGATTTTTTCTAAACCCAGCCTGGTAAGGAGTGAAGAAGGAGAAGGAGTCGAGGTAGTGGGAGAGCTGGGCTAGAACAAGGTGCTCCTGTATTTTGACTAAAATGGGGAGCAGCGATATAGGTTGGTAGTTGCATGGGGAAGAAGGGTCATCTTCTTTAGCAAGGGGTATGACTGTGGCTTGTTTCCATATTGTAGGGATAGAACTAAGTCTGAATGACAGGTTATAGAGAGTGGCTAGAGGGTTGGCAATGGCTGGGGCAGAAAGATGGAGCATTTTGTAGTCAAGGCCCGATGGGCATTTTCCTTTGGCTGGATTTAGTGACTGAAGTATTTTTAGTACCTCAGCGGGTATAACCAGGCAAAGCGAGAAATAAGCAGGTGAGGAGACAGCTGGGGTAACAAGGGGAGGGAGAGAGGGGTGAGAGGAGAGTAGAGAGGACGCACTGTTGGTGAAATAGGAGTTAAACTCTGTGGCAACAGTGCATGGAGCAGTGATGATACTTCCAGCTATATTGAGGGTGGGAGTAGGGGGTTGGGCCTGTGAGGTGAGTAGGGATTTAATTGACTTCCAGAATTGTGTTGGATGAGAAAAGTTATTGTTGAAAGCTGACTTGAAATAATTAGATTTGGCCTGTCGGATGAGTCTTGTGCAGGCATTCCTTAGCAAGTGCTAGTGTTGCAGAACTGTCTGAGTATCTGTTGCCTTGAAGGTTTTCCAGGCTTGGTCCCTGACTAGTAGCTGTTCCAAGAGGTTTGTGGTTCCCAAGGTAGGTGGGAACCTCTTACTCTGGATCTTCTGAGAGGCGCGTGGGAGTCCCAGATAGCCAGGAAGTTGGTTGTGAAGAATTTGAGGGCCTCATCCATGGAGGAAGCCCTAGGGATGTAGGACCAGTCGATGCTGGTGAGGTCATTTAGGAGTGCGGTCAGGTCTAGGGATTTGTAAGCTTTGTTGCACAATATGCAGGAGGGGAGGGGCCTTAGGTCTGAATATTTTCCTCACCAAATAAATCATGTGGTGATCACTGAGGGAGTCCGGTAGTAGGCCAGCGTTAATTATACAATGGGGTGGGTGGTAAGGGCCCAATCCAGTAGAGTATGCTTCTTGGATTTGTGGTTTAGGCGAGTGGGTTCAGTTATTCATTGGGACAGGTTTAATGCATTTACTTGACAATGTGTTTTGGAGGCTGTGCTATCTAGCCAGTTCTGGTTGAAATCCCCAAGGATATGAAGTTCGCCACCAGCCGTGAGGGACCTCAGGGTGCCTAGGTGGTCTAGGATGATAGGCAGTGATGTGTCAGGAGGGCAGTAAGACCCTGCTACATATATAGGGATCGAGTGCGGTAGAGAGATTTTGATTGGAAGGGAATCAATTGACAGCATGGGTGAGGTAGGTCTGATTGTGGTGAACTCAAGTTTAGAGGAGATGTACATGGCAGTGCCACCACCCTTCTTTTTGCCCAGGTGGTCCTGCCAAATGAGGGAGTAGCCAGATACTGAGAATTCGGCATCAAGGTTGTGGGGCTTCAGCCAGGATTCTGTAAAGATTAAGATATCAGGGCAAAGGGATAAGACACTTGTTTGTAAGGCTGTTATTTTGTTCAGAATGCTGCATATATTTAGATGAACTATTTTGAACCCTCTTGGAAGATGATTTGCCGGGGCAGAGGATAACCCATTTATTGGGGAGGAAGGACCAGGGTTTCTTTCTACATCACCGGCTATAAGAAGCAGGAGTGACATGAGTTGTTTTAATAGGCTCACGTTCCTTTGTGACTTACAGCGCATAGGGAGATGGTGTGGTGTATGTGAGGTGGACATGGGGACGAAGGAGTAGGAGACATTTAAAGCAGACAACCCAGCATGAAGGGGGGGAGGATAGAGGCTCCCAGTATCAAGTTTTGCCAGCAGTGCAGAGGGTGGTGCACTAGAGTAGAGGAAGAGTGGGGAGGCAGCTTTACAGTCTCAGAGATGAGGGGCAGAGAGATTTGTTGATTTGGGTAGGATGAGGGTGGAAGAGACGATATGGTTATGAGAAGAACAACCATTACTAGAGAGAGAGAGAGAGCATTTTAAAGGGAGTTAGGAACTCTGCTCAGGGGTGGCCACTAGTGTTACAGAAGTATAAGGAGCTAATGGAAATGAGGGCTGATTAGTTCTCACAGTCACACAGTTCTGGCTATATAAGAAGGAGGTAGTTCTCACAGTCACACAGTTCTGGCTATATAAGAAAGAGCTCACCAAGGGTGGTGGTGGGGGCAGTGGGGAGCTGGTGCACAGCGCCAGCAGGGATCCCTCTCACACAATCAGCTGGAGCTGTGCCTTAGGCGTGGGATCTCTACCTGCTGTATATTTTGGCAGCGATGCTCTGCGGAGCTCGGGGGCTCTGGGGGGGCTGAACCTGCTTGACCTCACGACAACTGCAGCTATGGAACTAAGAGAAAACAGCCTTTAAATAACAGGTAGGGGAGGAGGAGCTAACAACAGCAGGTACAATGATATTTCATTATGCAGGTTCCTTTAACAAACGTTGCCTAGTACTTGCATGCAGGTACAATGACCTTAGTGTACAATTAATTTGGATGCAATTTGCTGCTTGTTACGGATTTTAGCAGTAACGACAGAAATGAGCAACCCCTGCACAAACACCCTATTTTGGCCCCGGTGTACTACTAGAGAATCCCTTAATGCTAAAGTGTAATTTAGCTTCCAATTAAAGTTCACTTCTGCCTGGAGACCAATATTGTAGGTTGGTGGAGCATGGGACAGGCAGTAAAAACAATCTATAGAGCTCTGCCAACTGAAAAAGCAAGCGCCTTTGTTTAAAAAAGGGGCCAAGTTCAAATCTCTCTCATGCAGTCAACTGGAGCTGTGCCTTAGGTGTGGGATCTCTACCTGCTGTATTTTTTGGGGGCCCTGGGGAGGGCTGAACCTGCTTGCCCTCATGACCACTGCAGCTGCTGTATTTTTTGGTGGCGATGATCCGTGGGGCTCGGAGGCTCTGAGGAGGGCTGAACCTGCTTGTCCTCATGACCACTGCAGCTCCCTTGACCCGTGCTTCTTAAAGGTCAGCTACCATGTCCTCGCAGTCACAATTACTCATCTCTTCAACTTATCCTTGTCCTAGGGTGACCTACCACCCATTTGGAAAAATGCACTTGTGGTCCCTTCGTTTAAGTCAGGAGATCCTACTGACCTCAATAACTACAGGCCAATCTTCCTACTTCCAATCCTGTCAAAGATGCTGGAGAAAATAGTGAACTCCCAGCTTCGGAAGTACCAGGAATCAGAAAAATTGCTCAACCCGTTACAATCCGTTTTTAGAGCACAGCACAGTGCAATCTCTACTCTAGCCCAGGTCACAAATGACTGGCAGCTTGAATCAATCAATCAGTCAATCAAATCTTTATTTATCTGGCGAACATCGTTGAGCACAGTTCATTTGCAAGATGGACCTGGTAAGGTCAAGGTTCAATTTACATAGATACATAAAAAATAATCAATATACACACACTCTAGGATACTACATAGAATATTCAGTATACACACAGTCTAAGGATACATTCTAATCAGACTATATATTAAATTCAGGTGTAGTGGTAATAAGGGGTGAGGGGAAGGGGAGCGGGAAGTGGTGTGCCTGGCTGGTGGGGGAGGAGGAAGATGGTGAGGGCCTATACTGTGGAACGGATAAACTGTGGGCCTTATGAAGAGGGCAGGAGGGTGGCACTGGGGGGTTTGTATAACAGGGGTATGGGGCTGTGATATATGACAAGGGATTAAGGGGAGGTGGATGGAAAGGAGGGGTGCATAGAGTGTGAGGGGTGGTGACTCTTAGTAAAGGTGGATACCTTCCGTGAGTTGGCTATCTGGGGAGGGAGATGGATAAGATTAGGAATACTCTACTGTTTGTGGAAACAATTACATTTTTCTTTGATAAGCCTCAAATACAGATATTTAAAGGATGTAAATGAGATGTATCTGTTCACTTTCAGGGTCTTCTGCATCGTATTCCATAAGGCAGATATGACATAGCTGATAGCTGAATTAGACAAAAAAAACTTTGTCTGCGTAGTTTTCTTGGACCTAAGCAAGGCGTTCGATACCATTGATCAAAGACTGCTTCTGTCGTCCCTCCAGAACATTGGTTTGGATTCCCTATCCCTTAAATGGTTCTCCAACTACCTCTCAGGATGACTTCAACAAGTAAAGGCAGAAGGGGAAGTTTCTTCACCAAAACCCCATATTGAGGGGTGTACCGCAAGGTTCCATTCTTGGTCCCTTGTTCTTCACCATTTATATTAACAATGTAGATGATCCCATCAAAGAAGCACAAATACACCTATTCACGGATGATATGGTACTCTATGCTAGTAGCCCCACACCTGAAGCGGCCTGTAAAGCCCTTCAAAATTAATTTAATCTGCTGCAACATCAGCTTATAAACCAGAAACTGCTCTTAAATGCAAAAAAAATAAAGCAATGTTCCTCTCGCCCCTTCAAAATGCAATGAATCCTGCAATTGCTGAGACACTCCCACAGATCACTACCATTCTAGGTGAGCAGTTGGACTATGTACCAAAGTTCAAGTACCTGGGAGTCTGGTTAGACCATAGACTTTCTTTCACAGATCACTTTGAAGAATTGGCAAAGAAACTTAGACAAAGACTAGGTCTGTTCTTTAGGATTAATAATGTCCTTGCAAGAGACGCTAAACTGAAACTGGTTCAAACTACCTTTCTTTCCCTATTGGATTATGCAGACTTTCTATATAGTCAGAAACCTGCAGGTACCCTAGCCAAACTCGATACGCTTTAACACAGAGCCGTAAGATTTATCACGGGTCTTCCATACTCAACCCACCACTGTACATTGTACATGGCTGTGGGAAGGTCATCCCTTGCTTACAGATGGCAAAAAAATGCTGCAGTTTGGACATACAAAGCTATCTCAAATAAACTGCCCCAGTATATCTCTGTCTGTTTACCTTTATGCACTCTGGGGAAGTATACCCTGAGAAGCACCTCATGTATCTACCTTAATGTTTACAAAGCAAAATCTCGCATTGGCAGAGCAGCCGTCAGCTTTGTGCTCCCTCAACTGTGGGACAAGCTGCAAAAAACTTTCAAATTAACTCACCCCATCAGCCTAGCAGCTTTTAAATCTCTATATCTACATCATAATAAGGAATCCTGTGCCTGTCTACCCTAAATAGTGACTCTTATAAGTCCAAGCACACTCTAAATACTACTGTTAAAAGACTGATCACATCTATAATTGACTCTTCCCTCTCCCTTTTTTCTACCCCCATATCTGTCCCTTCCACATTCCTTTGACCCTGGTTCCAGCTCTAAGTTCTCCATGCCATATCACTATATATCTTTTTATATTAGGTTTTATCTGGGTTCGGTGCACCTGATATGTATATCTCTTTACTTTTACCCAAAACTAGCTGTAACTTCTGTTCCAAACATATACTACTGTCAATGCTACCTGCTGATACTTTGTATACACTGTATTATTGTATCTCAATTTATTTGTATTATTACTATTTTCTTGTGTGTTGCATCCCACGTATATTGTCCCTTGTTCCTAGTTAACAAACCCAGGTCCACCTCGAAAATGAGCTTGCTTAATGGTGATACCCTGGTTAAATAAAGACTTTGATTGATTGATTGATTGATTTTTCCAGACAGCAGCAAGAGGAAGGAGACAGCTGCTAGAACTCCTCTACTGGGACTAAAGAACTAGAACTCTACTACTGGGGCCTTCAATTAGGGTAACAAACAAACACAAAAAAAACAAGAGTTGGTGTGCTTGTCTGAGTTGCGGGACGGGAACTGTTATCTTTGCTGTCAGCTAGGTGAATAGAAGAGCTGTAAATTAGAGTGTGTGGCTTAGGCAACAGAGATTCAGGAGTCTGTATTTAAAACTTCCCTAGTTAGCCTTCAACAGACAGCAGCAAGAGGAAGGAGGCAGCTGCTAGAACTCCTCTACTGGGACTATACAGCCTTCCCTCCCTTCCTCACCTCCAGCCCCACACCCTTAGCCAGTTCCACTTTTATAGGCACTGGATTTTACGGACAACAAGAACGTCCTAATTGGGAGAAAGAAGGGAGTAATCATAGGGGCACAAAAGACTCCCCATATTTGAAGAAAAAGAATAGCTCTCCCTCATCCACTAGCTACTGGTGGTCTGTTTCTGAGCAAGTAAGAAGGAGACTACTGAAATATACAGGAACTTCCTGTTCCAGAACAGGAATGGCTGGAGCTGTAAAGGCACAGAGGCAGTAGGAAAGTAGGGAGAAGAAACAAAAAAAAAAGTAAACGGAAAGAGGAAAGAGTAAGCATATAAAACAACAGTCAAGGGGCAACAAATAAGACATGATGGGAGAGGTGCAGTGCAGTGGCTGTGGAGCAGAAATCTTCCAGGATACATTTCTGGAGGATGTGGTGTTGTCCCATCTGCAGGAACCTCTCTGGGTTGAGGGAGGAGGTTGCTCATCTCCAGGGTGAGTTGACCAGGATTTGGGGGACCTCCTCTCCCACCCAGGGACCACCAGGGCCAACACCGCTGCCTCAGAGGTTGTGAAGAAAGAGGAGCAGCTAGACCACGGTGGGCTAAGGGAGGTTAAGGGTGGAGAAACAGAGGTGCATCCCTCCTGTTGTTCATCTCAACAATTTGTATGCCATTCTGGCAGAGCATGGTTCTTCTGTGGAGGCACCTGCTGTGGAGGAAAAGAGGATGCTGGGAACCTCCACAAAGGAGACCCACAGGAGGGTGGCACAGGACCCAACAAGGGAAGGAAACAACTACTGGTTGGGGACTCAATTATTATGGGGTAGAACTGGGGGTGGGATGGGACAGGTAGGCAAGGTGCCTGCCCAGCACCATGGCTTGGAGGGACAGCGAACGAATCCTCAGGATTGTGGAAGCAGCTGCATGGGGGAGTGAGCTGGATGTCATTTTCCACCTAGGGTCAAATGAGCTGGCTGGGAATGAGATCAGAGCAGTGCAGGAGGGGTTTGTGGAGTTGGGGAGGGGCCTTTGACAAGCAGCATACATGGCAACCTTCTTGGAGGTGCTGCCTGTCTATGGCATGGGTGAGGCTAGGGTACTCTGCACCATGGGATTCAATCAATGGTTGAAGAAGCAGTGTGGAGCTCATAGTTTTGGCTTTATTTGTGACTGTGGGTCCACCTGGAGGGATACAGGCCTATAGTGGCATGATGGTCTGCATCCGTCCAGGAGGGTAACCAGGATCCTAGGTGATAGGTTTAAATGCCTCATTGGCAAGCATTTAAACTAGCCAAGGGGGAGGCACTGAAAAGGAAAAGGGAAATCCCAGCCCCCACCAAAAAAGCATTGTAGGTAGTGAGGTAAACATCAAGATAGAGAAATCAATAGGGAGAAGGACAGGGGTAAATGGAGAAATAGGCAGAGGCAGTAAGGACAGGGATGGGGCTAAAAGGGGTAAGGCCATCAAAACATGGAAAGCAGTGTGTACTGATGCCTGTAGTCTGGGTAACAAGCTCCCTGAACTGTGGCCTTGATGGAAGATGGATGACTGGATATCGTGACAATCACAGAAACATGGTACGCAGAGAACCATGACTGGGATGTCAACATACCAGGTTACACAGTCTACAGGAGACACACGAAGGGTAGAAGAGGAGGAGGAGTAGCTCTCTAGATAAGGGAAAGGATCAAAGCAATGGAACTAAAGGGTAAACAGGGAAGAGAGGAGGCACTGTGGGTCACCCAGGAGACAGCAAATAGCACCACAATCTGCACAGGTGTTGTATGCAGACCCCCATCCCTGGGGGAGGAAATGGACAAGAATATTATAGAAGGCATCATTAGGACAGCAGAAAAAGGGGAGATATTTTTGATGGGGGACCAGAACATGCCAGATGTTAACTGGAGCACCTTTGCTGCAGCCACATCCAAGAGCAGGATCATTCTTGATGCCCTACAGGGGGCATGCCTCAGACAGCTAGGGTTGGATCCCACTTGGGAGGGAGAATGTTAGACCTGGTACTCTCAAATGGGGATGAAGAGAGGATCTCAAATTTAGAAGTGGGTAGTCATCTGGGAACAAATGACCACCTAACAGTGTGGCTCACAATAAACACAACCGTAGAGTCAAGCCATACAAAAGTGAGGGTACTGGACTTTAGGATGGATAACTTTGTCAAAATGGGAGAGTGTCTCAGAAAAGCACTAGCAAACGGGCAAGAAGGAGGGGTGGAGGAACAATGGGGAAACATCAAGACTGCCATCACAGAGGCAACAAACCTTTGTGTGAAGCAAATAAAAAATCATAACGAAGAAAAAAAAAACACTATGGTTCTCAAAAGAGGTGATGGGGAAGGTTAGGGAGAAAAATATATCATTCAGGAAGTAGAAGGAAACATAGAAGAAGCAGGACAGAGAACTGTACCAGGTAAAGCAGAAGGAAGTGAGGAAGGAAGTCAGAATAGCAAAGACCCAAACCAAGGAAAAGATAGCCAACATGGTTAAGAAGTGGGATAAAACCTTTTATAGGTACATAAGGGAGTGAATAAAGACCAAGGGATGGATAGTGAGGCTTAATAAAGGGGAGGGTGGGTGTGTAGAGGGTGACATTGAAAAAGCAGGGTTACTGAATGAATACTTCTGCTCAGTATTCCCAAAAGAAGAGTAGGGGGAGGTATCTAATCCAATCAATAGAAGCACTCTGGAAAGGGGGGTCGATACCAGTCCATTCACAGAAGAAAGGGTTCTGAAAGATCTCCTAAAACTGAAGACGGACAAAGCAATAGGCCTTGATGGGATTCACCCCAGAATTCTAAAAGAACTAAGGGGAGAACCAATTACACCACTGACTACCCTTTTTAACAATTCATGGAAGGATGGTGTGGTACCTAAGGACTGTAGGAGGGCGGACGTGATTCCTCTTCACAAAAGTGGGAGTAAAGCAGAGACAGGAAACTACAGACCTGTTAGTTTGACCTCAGTGGTAGGGAAAATGATGGGATCACTTCTGAAAGAACTGTTGAGTACCTAGAGGCCAGCGAGGCATAGGCTCCAAGGCAGCATGGATTTACAGTGGGAAGGTCATATCAGATTAATGTAATAGATTTCTTTGACTGGGTGATCAAAGTAGTAGACCAGGGAGGGACTGTGGAGATAGCCTACATAGACTTTAACAGGGCATTTGACACAGTCCCACACAAAACGTTAATAAACAAATTAGCCAGCCTTGGAGTGCATCCCAGGGTGGTAGCCTTGGTAAACAATTGGCTAAACAATCGGACACAGAGGGTAATAGTAAATAGAGTCCACTCTGAAGAAAGGGGGTTACTAGTGGGGTACTGCAGGGTTCAGTACTGGGTCAAGTCCTTTTTGTTGTCATTATAAGTGACATTGCAGAGGGACTGGAAGGAAAAGTATGCCTCTTTGTAGATGACACAAAGATCTGCAACAGGATTCATACACAAGGGGGATGGCTAAGATGAGAAAGGACTTGGCAAGGCTGGAGGAATGGTCAAAAGTATGGCAGCTTAGATTCAATGTAAAGAAGTGCAAAGTAATGCACCCGGGAAACAAAAACCCATGGGAAGAGTACACAGTAGGGGGGAAAGTACTAACAACAACAAAAATGAAAAGTGACCTGGGGATAGTCATATCAAATGATCTAAAGGTAAGCTAGCAATGTGAGAAGTCAGTAAGGAGGGCTGAGGGGAATACTGGGATGTATAAGAAGAGGCATCGCCAGTAGAAAACAGGAAGTTGTTATCCCTCTGTACAGACAGTTGGTGAGCCCCATCTGGAGTACTGCATGCAGTTCTGGAGACCCCATCTCCACAAGGACATAGACAGGATGGAGGCAGTCCAGAGGAGGGCAACTAAAATTGTGCAGGGTCTGCACCAGAAGCCGCATGAAGAGAGATTAAAGGAGCTTGAAATGTGTACCCTGTAGGAAAAGAGGCAGAAGAGGGACATGATAAAAACTTTTAAGTACCTCAAGGGAATCAACAAAGTCCAGGAGGGTAGCATCTTTCAGAAAAAGAGATGTGCAAGAACAAGGGGGCACAATCTGAAGATAAATGATGGCTCAAGGGCAATGTGAGCAAGTATTTTTTCATGGAGAGGGTGGTGGACATATGGAATGGCTTTTCTGAGGAGGTTGTGGAGTCAAAAACAGTGGTGGAATCCAGGAATGCATGAGACAGACATAAGGCAGTTCTGGTGGGAGTTAGAAGAAGTAGGCTGTTGGTTAACTAGGATCTGCAGCTTATCCAATAGGAAGGGAAATGAGCAGACTGGGTGGGGCAAGCTGTCCTTATCTGCTGTCAAAGTCTATGATTCTGTGTTTCTATGTAATATAGCAAACATTTCTTTCATATGAACCCTTCCCACTTTACAGTATATACAGTTAGTAAACACTGAGCTGCTTTTCACCCAGAACATTTGCTTTAAGGAACTTAATTGTGTACGTTATTAATATGGAATTTTGTTCTGATTTACTTCACTGTAATAAAATCCCTAAGAGAACTTCAAAGCAGTGTAAGCTATGACTAATACTATGCCCTTAGTCATAATCTAACAGTTAGATTGCTATCAATGGCTACTCGGTGAAAAGGTTTTTTTTTGTAATTTATTTACCAAGGATAGGCCAGCTGAGCTGCAGTATACAATTTCCAGTGGACTACTGTGTTTACCCATTTTTACAGTTGGGTAGGCTAAAAAACTAGTACTGCAGGTTAAGTGACTTGCTCAGAGTCACACATCAAATACGTGGCTCTGGTGGAATTTGAACATTGGTCTCCCAGTTTTTAGGCCTGTGCTCTAGTGAATAAAACACAGTACTTTGGAAACAAGGTGGCTGTGGAGTATTCTTTTAATGAGATAGTATTTATATAATGTTGTTTTATAGATGTACTGTACACAATGGAGGCAGTATAATCTAGAGTTCAGAGGACTGAGCTGTGAATGTGGAGACCTAGAGAACCAGAATCTGAGTTTTAGAATTGCCACCCTGTTTGACACTGAGTAAGCCACTTAACTCTGCTTAATTCTCTCCTACAGTAGATGAAGCCTGAAAAACAGCCTTGACTCTCTGTGCCTTTACCAGCCATAAATCTTAAATCCATTTATTTGAAGTGTAATCATTTAGTTTATCATTTATAACATTTACACTTGGCAATCCAACTTGCTAGCAGTGAGGTCCTACTTCTTCCCAATTATGTAGCTAGGAGGTGGGAAGCACAGGGAAGTCAAGTGACCTACCCAAAGTCATGCAGAGAGCCAGTGGCAGTGGTGGAACTCAAATCAGTTACAAAGTACATTACATGATACTACACAGTATATTACTGTAATAAAAATGAATACTCTGTTGGATAGCTACTGAATTATATCTAAAATGCATTTGAAATGGTACAAAGGGGATATGACATGGCTTACCTGAACCTATTTTTATCTTTATGAGAGTTCATCCAGCTTTCGATCTCTCACAACTTGCACAGCCGTGAGTGACAGTTTGAGAGGGCGGTGTCTTTAAGTGAAGATAAAAATGATATTTTCAGTCATGGGCCAACTCATGTTCAATTTATAAAAATAGTGTTTTCATCATAAAATGTTTTAGTTGGAAAAGTCAGATTTTTCAGTTTGTAATGTGCGGGGGTGTTTTAAAAATGGCAATTTGTAGGACACTCCATTGATGGCTAGCCAGTACTCTATGGTGACAACTGAGTTACATCTGTTGCATTGTATTGGTAATTGGCTTATTTGTATGATGTCTCCAAAAGGAGGATTTGTACTAGGGCTGTGGTGAGTGTCAAGCGCATGCACAAATTCATTTAGTGCTTGACTGTTGATGAAGAGGGGCCTTCGCTCTGGTCCCTGACATCTTCTGAACATTCTCATACAGATTGTTACTTTTGAAAGTGAGGTGCCCTCTCCAGCAGCTCAACAGAAGACCTTCATAAGGATGGAAGGCATCAATAGGAATCAAAATGTTCCACAATTATTACTATTGCTGGTTTAAAAAAAAAAAACTAATGTTTTTGTTCACTAACCTAATTAGTGTGGTTTGTGTCACTGTTGTTGAGAGTGGTGCTGTTTGAATGAGAGGTGCAGTATGCACAATGGGAGCTCTCCAATGACCTTCAGGCATGCAGCTTCAAAGATGACAAAATGTAGGATAAACTACCTCTCAGCTAAGTTACACTCAGTTTTATTCATGTGTATGTTTGTTTGCTTTACCTTGAAGAGGATTGTATTTATCAATCCATTTTAGTCTCACCTTAGAAACACAGACTGCTTATACAAATACAATTGTACATAGTACATATTATTTTCAAATACTGCATGATTCTTGATTAATCAAATTTTATTACTTTACTGTAATATTTTATTGCATTACTCTCGCACTAAAAAGATGCTCTTCCTCAAGCTCAGTTATTTGTTATCACTTGCAGACCATGGTCCTGGACTCAGAACACAATAATTTCCCACTTTCAAATTATGTATGTATTGGTAAGGATTATCCATGGGGTGATATTCAAGAAGTATACAACAGAAGCGTGTATCCTGCACGTGGAATCTCGCACCCACAGAATGATGCACGGTAGCCATATTCACATCCACTGGCCACTGTGCAGCCCCCTTCTGCTGCCCCAACCCCTGGCAT
The DNA here is from genome assembly GCA_016271365.2 of Neoceratodus forsteri. NCBI lineage: Eukaryota > Metazoa > Chordata > Ceratodontiformes > Ceratodontidae > Neoceratodus > Neoceratodus forsteri. The sequence goes on along the minus strand of CM057455.1, from coordinate 460,550,605 downwards.
GCAGATGCATGGGGGCACTTCAGTGGACACAGGTGGGTATCCAATGGGATACCTTAACCCGGTTCACCACTGGATCACTTGCACCCATTGGGGGCCACAGCATATGGGTGGCTGTGGAGTGGCTGTGGCACTTGGGCAGGCAGATGACTGGACAGCCACCCTGGCCTTCCATTGGGTACCTGAGGGCTGGGGTGGCATGTAGGGGGGTACTCTGTGTCCCAACATGACCACCACAGCCAATTCTGGCAACAAGGGGGGGCACACAGTGGCTATGTCTGCCCCATGGATATGTAGCCTGCATCCTCCTCTTGCCTTGCAATCCATGCATTTGAGTATAGCATGGAGCACAGGCACACACCCTTAATTTCTCCTTTGCAGATCTCACCGGACAGGTGGGGAGTTGTCATGTAGCAACCCTGCGCCCCCTTGAAGAATCGGGTCCAGTTACACAGTGCTTAGACTCTCTGCACCATGAAGAATAGGGGCCATTAAGATTATTCATGCCAGTACCTTCTACTTCCATCTGTGTGTCAGTCACATGATTATGCATGAAATGCTTTTCAAATTTTACAAATTCTCATGGCAAAATTTAGTCCCTGCATACAGGGCTGGAATACCAGAAGTCCAATGCACTGTTACAATGGACTGACACAGAGTCTTTACACCAATGCTTTTTTAACAGTCCCTTGTCAGTGACCCCCAAGGGAGGTCACAACTCTTATTTGTGTGGTCATGGGCTGCTTTGTGGCCATGCTAGGAAGAGAGTAATGGTTTCCCTGCAGATGGTCCACAGGATGGGCCTTTCACAGAGCTTGGTGACCCCAGCAAGGCATGGTTGCATCTTTAGTGACATTTCCTAACATAGTACCATCAGGGGAATTTCTATGAGATGTCACTAAAGTGCACACCAGATGAATGAGCCGATTGGGAATGGATATTTGCAAGGGACTAGAACTGGAGAAGTCATGCACTGGGCAACTGGGCTGGGGGGGAGGAGTTCCACTAGACATCAGGGACTGTTAATGGATTAGGGAGTGGAAGATGGCAACTAGACAGCAAGGTATGTCAGAAGATTCCCATAGCAGACCATGAACTCTTCAGCATGCAAGGTGGCCCTAAGGTACAGCATGGGTCAGGATAAGGGGACAATTATAGGCTGCAGCACCTGGTCCACTGCCATCAGTGGTTGGCACAGCACCATGTGAATGGTATTGTGCCATCTGCAGAAGACAATGCATGTGATTATGAAGGTGTTATTGTCCACAAACCCTGTTTACACACTATCATCTGGGTTTACTCTTTTGCATTGCAACTTAGTTATGGGGAGATTCCTCTATCTGCCTCCCAGAATGAGTAAATCACCCTATTCAAGATAGTTATAAGATGTGTGGCTAAAATGGGGCACCTGTTCACACTCCATATTGTTAGTGCTCACACAACATTTGTCCCACAATCTACTGGTAGGCCAAATTAGTGGCTCGCTTAACATTACTAGTAGGAGTCTGTATTATGTTCAGCCACGTTCTTTGCACTGTGTTCTCATATTTTACAGTTAGTTCAGTATTTTAAACACCTTTTATTTAATACAAATTCTAAATTTTATTTTTTTCACCAAAATTTATTTAATTAAAAGGTTTGACAGTCCCTATCAAACTTAACAGTTCCTTCTGACCTATATGAGTTATTTATTTGTTATTCTATGGTGTAAGATGGCCAAAATATTTTCAGATGATCAATATATTCCATTTGAAAAGGCAACCTATTGTAGACTAGATGAACTTCAAATCTTTTTCTGTCATCTGTTTCTATGTAAACAATGTACTTTATTTCTTGGCTATCCCTGACCACAAAGTACAGTATACGGCCACAGTTTTAATCCTCTCAATGTTTAATTGGAAGCAATTATTTATATTTAAATGTACAGTAAGAATATGGATATAGTATGCACTTTATTATTCTAATGTACATTCTGGCTAATGTACTGAACACTGAAAGCTTTTCCTGCTTCGCTTGGCTAAATAACTAAAAGTGTATAACCACTGGCATAGGAATCATTGACAGAGGAAATCCTTAGTATTGTGTTTCTAAAGAGTGATTGACTGTTGTTTGTTGTTATACAGCCAACTTGAATAGTTGGGCCCCACTGTTCACTGTAACTGCAAAACATACATACTGTACTCCTCCATAACTGTGCCAACTTCAAGCTCCTTAATGCCTAGTCTGGACCCATCTTAAATTTTGGCTGTTAATGCAGGGTTTAACATGTTCTAGCTACAGCTGATATGGCTGTGGCAAACTGCTAAATGACCAAAGTTACACGTGTGTGTAGAAAATTTTAAACTACTGGGTGTAACTTGGCCATTTTTTAGAGTTGTTTCTCCAAATTTTCAACATGGCCTTTTGGGGACCCCACCTCATGAAGAGTGCCACTGTCATTTCATTCACTTGTCCTGAAAGGTGATTTGGCAGAGCAACCATGCCATTCTGTGCCACAGGTGAGAAAACACATTTTGGGCAGGATATGAAAAATGACAGCTGCACTGTTAATAAGTAGGTGTGCAAAAATGGCAATGTTGAAAATGTGGAGTGAAAATATTGAAAATTGGTGAAGTTAAAAGCATGCGTAGAAACTGTGCAATGCATGCTCGTAATGCAGTCATTTTTTGGAATGTTATCATTACATTTGCAACATGGGCTTTTTGGAAACCCAACTCATGTATAGTGGCACTATTGTTTCGTTAATCAGTCCTGAAAGTGAGTCCATACAGAGACCACAAAATCACCTTTTTATTTATTTATTTTTTGTTGACCAGGTAAGTGCACTAGACAAATCCTGCCTATTTTCAGGCACGACCCGGGGAGGGGGATACAGACGAATGCCAACTGACCTTGAACCAGTTTAAGCTGTTGGTGGTATTTTTTAGTGAATGAGGGAAATTTGGCCAGGACACCGGGGAAATTCCCCTACTCTTTTCGATAAGTGCCATGGGATCTTTAACATCCACCTGAACTACCACCAATCCAGGCAGATGGGACCTCGGTTTAACATCTCATCCGAAAGACGGCACCTCAGAAGTGCAGCACCCCCCTCATGCTGCACTACAGTGTCAGTACTGGGATATTAACCCAAGTGCCAGATGTGGGAACTGAACCCACAGCCCTCTGATCTCCAGGCCTCAGAGGCGAGTGTGCCACCTACTGAGCCACTGACACTGATATACTTTTGGGACTGAGTAATGAAATGCCAATGACAGTGTTCGTGAGGTGGGGTCCCAAGAACTCCATGTTGAAAATTTGTGGCCAAAATTCCTAAAAATGGCTACTACATCAGCATAAGTTGAAAACACCACTGGCTGCCATTATAGCACACTTACCTTTCATTCTTCAGTTTGTGGTTCGGCTTTGAAGAGTGCAGATATGTCCCGGTCCAGAGAAGATGACAGCGCTGACCTGTGGAGGTAAGGATGGGGTAAGGGTGAGTGTGGAGGTGCAGGGAGGTGGGTGCTCATTGGGAGGGTGGGGATGCAGGAAGGAGGACTAGGGCAACAATGAGGGACTGTTTTCTTTTTTACAGGTAAAAAAAGACATCAGGGGATGGTTTTCTTTAGTTACAGAAAAACAGAAGAAATAAAAGTATAAATTTGGGCATGCTGGGGTTGGCTCCCAGTGTGCCATACAAGATGGGGTACACGATGCCGACATGGGGATTGGGCACCCAGATGTCAGCGTGGGGGGAAAACAACAAAGAAACATAAACACTGGGATGGGGTCCCAGTGTGCCATGAGTTGGGGAGATACATGATGCTGACACAGGGATTGGGCACCCTGATGTCATTGCAGGGAAAAAAAAACAACATTTGGGCACACTGGGGTGGGTTCCCAGTGCCAGTGTGCCACATGAGTTGGGGGGGTACATGTTGCTGACATTGGGATTGGGCACCCTGATGTCAGCACAGGGGTGGGGAATGAAGGGATCGGGGAGGACCGCAGCAGTGGGAATGAGCAGGAGGGTTTTATTTCATGCTGGTGCTGAGAGGAAAGTGAGGGAGTGGAGAGAGGACAGGAGCAGTGGGAGGGTACGGGAGGAGTGCCATCCACAAGATGGCAGTGGTGACACAACTGCGCATTTGTGGCATTCATACATGCATAGTTGTAGTGAGTGGCAACATGCCATGCACAAGATGATGGTGCCAGTGGAACTGCTTATGCATGCATGACATGCATGCACAGCTCTTGTCCCAGAATACAGAAGTAACAGCAAAAATAGTGTGGTTGTTACTCCTTAGCGGCTGATCATATCAGAGTGTTACAAGCGTCATTGGACTTTTAGAAGGATACTTCAAAAAGTCCAATGGAAGGTGCCATGAGCGACCGTTTTAAGGCTATGATCGCAAAGTGGCTGTAGGCTCCTTCCACAGCTGTAAAAATATGCAAATGTTCATGGTTCATTTGGAGAATTACATATAATGTTTAGTATCAGAAAAATATGTGAATACTGAACCAAGATTAGCATACCTCTTGCTTCCTAACCAAATGGTGCTTCTACACACACACACACACACACACACACACTAACAGTTCTGTTCAGTTTTAGATTACTGAATGCCCCCCACCAACCCATCCCCACACACCATCTTCACCAAGGTAGCAATAAAGTAACTTGCCACCAAGTGAGGCTGCTATACTTTTTAAATTGCTTTCTGCATTTTTGTCCAGCCTCCTCTATCATTTATACTGTTTCTTGCATCTCAGTGGCCATATAAATTCCTAGAGGTGATAGTAAGGATGTGGAGACTAACCGGTATCACATATCAGCTACAGCTGAGAAAATACTTTTTTCACTTTGTGAATGATCCAGCAAAAGTTGTGGGGGGCAGGACCTACAGTAGGGTGACAGACTTCCTAAGGTGGCAGTAATATTGTTTGCTGCAGGTCTTAGTTCAGCAGAAGCAAAGTAAGTGACTCAAGGATGGACAGAACTGTTTCGACTATTCCACAGCTTTTCTTCAATAAACTCACAGTATCAGATCTGCTACAAAAAATGTTGTTTATATCCTCCTTGTGGCTGTTATTTTCTGTCAGTTTAAAGATGAGCTATAGAACACTGGCCTTGAAAAAGTGCTCTGTCATTAAACACTGGCAATCCACATGTTGACCAAAAACATTATGAGTGTGGATACAGACAGCAAATATAAATTGTTAAGAAATGGGCTTTCTGTTTCCTGGTCTCTGATTGGCCAGTACCCATCCAGGGGGTACATTAACTTTCAATAGACTACCAGGAAAAAAGTGCCAGCCCAGCCTGCCTAAGTACCAAACTGGTATCATTGTGCCACTTTGGACTTTGAACTTATCTAAACATTTTTCCCATTGTTTAGTGAGTGCTCCCCCCTTACACACACACTCTTACCGAGTGCCCCCTGACCATGACCACCAACTACTGTTAGACATAAAAAGAAGTCACATACAATAGCACAGCAGTTCTTTTTCCTATTACAAAAAAAAATGTTTTTTATTTCAAGGAAGCTGTAGCACTAGCGCATTGGTCACGTGCTCAATGTTACTCATATAGCGAGAGACGACTCGGACCGCATCTACAAAGACAATCCTATTTTGTTTTCTATAAAGTTTTTAATGAAAACTCCCAAAATACCTTAAATGCTGCACTAGCCCCCTGAAACTGCTCAACACTTGCACTACATAGTCGGCTGCCTTCCTGTCTGCAATTACTATCTATCCTGCTCCCAATCACTTCAGCAAAACATTTACTTGCTGAAAAAGCACAAAGCATTATTTTTGTATTAATTTGAAATTTCACACAGACCTGTTCTTGATCACTTCCCCCTATGTAAACCTTCATTCTCTCACTTTCATTTTCCTGACCCACCCTGAAGGCTGTCCTGTGCCTCATACATCTGCCAACCATGGCCACTGTTTGCCAACCATGGCCACTGTTTGCCAAACACCCTGACAGCCACCTCACTGTTTACCTACTGTGCTGAGAGCTACCTGGCTCTGTAAACTCACAAATCTTCTAAAATAAATGCTACCATTTAGAACACAAAACTGCATCTTCCTAACAGTACTCATAGCAACAGATACCTTCTACAAGCAGTGCCCTCTACTGACACCTGTACTTCTTAAGGGACTACTTTGAAACAACTGCCTTAGAAATGTGAATTTCTCATATTTATTTTAACTTTTTCGCATTTTATTTTTATTGTTTATTTTTTTCCTCTTGCCCATTTTCTAAGAGCAGTAATATCCTGCAGGGTGGGCAGTACTAGGCTATACTGGACCTTTCAGTGGCAGTAAGGCCCTCTGCCTGCAGCGTTGGGCTTCATTATACCCCTGGGTGGTCTGGTATAGCTCAATACTGCCCACTCTGTTGGGTATTAATGCTTACTCACCTGAAGACAATGCAGTTCTGCTGGAGCTATGCAGAATGCAGCATTCTGCCAATGAAGTTCCATTGGAATGGCAATTCCGCTTCTAATTTGCTTTCTGGAATATTTTTATAAGGTCTGCAGAATTCCAAAACTCTTTTGATTTATACCACAGATCAGTTTTCTGTAGATTAAGGAAACCATGAATTTGTTTTCCATGGTCTATGGAAACCTAAACTGTGGTTTAAGTAATCCACAAATTATTGATCTGCAGTTCAAATTCGGGATTTGTATTTTCAAAATTCCTTTTCCAACTTAATTCTGTAGAATCAGGTGGAATTTTCCAAAATCCACAGAATTCCATTCAGTTTGAATCTGAAAAGTCTGCAAAGCACTAGGTGTTGTTCATGCTTTAGTCCTTTTGTGAACTGTGACAGTTATGAAATTCAGGCCATTTTGTTGTAAGAAACATTTTAGTTGTGCGCAAAACTAATGAAAACTCAAAAACGTAAAACATTAATTGCTCAGAGAGTGTGGGAGGTGTAAAAGCAAAAACTGCTCTTTATTTCTTGTAAAAGTTGAAAAAAATTTATAAGAAAGTGATTTTTTTCCTGGATGTGACCAGTGTATTGGCAAAATTTGCCATTTCTGCTAGTGAACAAGGAAATATTTCATATAGTTCTAGTATTTTCCTACAGTACAAGGCTATGTAAAAACCCTCTACTGTAGCACAAACAAAGAAAAAGGAATCACACAAATGTTGACTCAAGGATGGGGGAAATTAAGAACTTTCCATTTTTTCCACATGTTTTAATTTGGTCACCAACACTGCTCCTCATAATTCACAATAAATGACATCCCAGATGAGAACTGGGTTGCTGTCCACCGACTAAATGCACAGCAAGATGTAGATCAATCCTTGCTGTACATGTTTTCATTCAAACACTAATTCTCCTATTGACACAGTGAAACTGTACTTTAATGCATGCTAATTGTCATTTCATACACAACACTGGCACATCTACATCACTGTTTTAGTTGATTTTTCCAAGATCCTTTGCAAGAACTCTATCAGGTGCTGGCCCACAGGAGTCATCTATTTCTTTTGGGATGACTGAAAAGCTACTAAATTAGCATCTGAAGTTAAAAAGAGACAAAAAAGTATACACAGTTTAGATTTAGACTCCTGAACCAGTCTTTAAAGGTACATTAGATTGACAGCCACATTAAACAAGCATTTGTCAATGCCGAATGTTCGCCGCTTGCATTAATTTGCAGTATAGTTTAACAGCTCAATGTAGAAATCCTTCCTCCTCTTCCTCACAGATGGATCAACAAGGAGCCACTTCTTGCCATCGGGTAAACCAAGCAAACCGAAAGTGGGGGACGTGTGGCAGGCTGATCAGGATGCTGATCAGCTGTTTGCTGGGCAGCGTAATGCAGATCAAAGGAAAGAGTTGCCCCATTATTGGGTCTCCTCTTTCCTTTGAACTACACAAGATTTCCACCTAGCAAGCAAGAACAGTGTCATGATCAGCCTGGCTGCTGATTGGCATGACACTGACAAATCCTTTGAAGGCTGCTCTGCATTGAACAACAGAGATGCACCTCTCAAAACCCACTTTCACAGCAATATGTTTGTTTTTGCGCAAGTGCATGGTGAACACATAAAGCCAGACTACAATGACTACTCAACTTACTGTGATGTAGAAGTCATGTTTAAATACTTGAATTAAACATATGTATTTGTTAGGTGTTGTATAATATGTATTGATGCAAGATTTCAAAATAAAGTTGAGTTTAAAAAAAAACAACTAAAGAAGCACTTTAAAACATAAGTGTTTTTATACTGCATTCTGTAGAATCTTCATTAATGACTATGACGTATTTACACCTGATGGCATATACTTTTAACAGTATACACACCATTGATAATGCTCTCCTGGCTACTCCTGCTCAGATTCTTCCCATCATAATCCTATTAGGTGCTTACAATAAAGCCCTCACAGTTGTTACTGTATATGTCCCACCTAAAGAGCAAGTCTTGGATCTCGGATCTCGTCAGATCACAACCACCTGACTCTGAAACCATCCTCCTTGGTGATTTCAACATCAACTGGCTTGCAGCTGAGACTTGGGCTTTTAAGGACTCTGTCATATTGGCCAACCTTACCCAGATGGTGGATTCCCCAACCAGAAAGAACTATAAAACTGGGACCAGCACCCTACTGGATTGGATTCTAACCAGACACCCCTCTCTGATCACGAACACTGCAGTCCTTCCTGACTCACTCAGTGACCATTCCCCCATCAGCTGTACTTGGTCCAACAAATTCAGTAAACCCATCCTTAAATCATTTCCAGCAGAGTCCTACCTCATGGTCAGTTAACTCACCTCAAATATCACCTCATCCTACAGGACTAGTCTCCTTTCTTTAAAGCAACTGATACCTGGACCGGACCAATTCATCCACATCTTTAATGAAGCCTGTAACAAATATGCTCCTCTCAAAAAGTGCAATGTTAAAACTTTCTGCAACCCTTGGCTATCAGGCAACCTCCTAAAAAAACTAAAATCCAGGGACCACCTTTGGGATCTGGCTAGAACCTCCGGTAAGCAAGCTGACATCCAAAACTACAAACGAGCACGGAATGATTACACCAAATCCATTCTGCAACAGAAATCTGAGTACTAAAAGAAAGCCCTCACTGACTCTTGGGGAAATGGGAGAGACTTCTGGAACACCATAAAAGAAGTCACTGGGAAGCAGTTCAAATCCTCGCCGGCTATGTTCAATATTAATGGGAGTACCATACTTGACCTGAAAATCATTGTAAACACCTTCAACACCGCATTCACTGATCTCAGCAGTGTTCTCCCCTCTGATGTTTTTAAAGATGATGATGCCCCATGTCCCTCAACCCCACTACCCCTGCCAGTCACCCTCTCTTCTACTTTAAAGCAGTAAAGAAGAATGAAGTTTGCAAGTACGTCACCAAAGCCATAAGCAAATCCAGATCAAGCAATGACACACTCGACCTCAAGCTGCTGTCTCTCACTCTAGAAGAGGTTCTTTGGCCTCATACCAGGATTTTTAACCTCTCTCTTATCCTCAGCCAGTTCCCGGACAAATGGAAATCGGCCACTGTCACCCCGATCCATAAAAGTGGTGACAAGACCGCCCAAGGGAACTTTTGCCCAACCTCTATTCTACCTCCCCTCTCAAAGGCCTTGGAATGTATAGTAGCAGACCAGCTCACTGACTATTTGGACAAATATAATATTCTTTGCAGGCAGCAACATGGCTTCAGAAAAGAACATAGCACTTCTTCCGCCATACTTGAATTCACCGGTGTTATCCACAGCTCTCTGTACAACGGACAACTTACTGGAGCTATATATATCGACCTGACCAAGGTCTTGGATAATGTCCACCACCGCCTCCTGCTTGTCCTGCTTCAAAATGCAAGACTTGCCTCTGAATCTGTTACGTGGTTTAAAAGCTACCTTGAAAACCAGTGACAACGTGTAAAAATTGCGGATGTGCTCTCCAATGCCAAACCTGTTTACTCTGGTGTTCCCCAGGGCTCTATCCTAAGCCCACTCCTCTTCAGCATGTTCCTTAACACACTGCAGGACTCCTGTACTGAACTAATCATACCTTGCGCTGATGATGCAGTAATCCTAGCCTCTCACCAGGACCCAAATCTGCTACAAGACAACCTCCAACAGGGTTTCTCTTCAGTTGAGAACTGGTTCATAAAGCACAAACTGATCCTTAATCAGAAAAAAAAACAAGGCTATGATATTCAGCAGCTCCCACAGTAAACATAAGCATCACCACCTTTCCATTAACACTAGACAAGGTGGTCACTGGAACAGGTCCAAACCTTCAAATACCTGGGGATCACCCTCGATTCTCACCTCTCCTATGCTGCCCACATTAATAATGTTGCAAAGCTGCCAATTCCAGACTGGGCTTACTGTTCCGCCACGGGAAACACCTAACCCCTGAAGCCCTGGCAGCTGCTGTCCAGAGCTCTGTCATTAACATTATTGACAATGGCCTTGTCATATATGGTTCCGCTACTGCTACCATGCTCAAACGTGTATCTACCTCCAGCAACAAGGCTTGTCGGCTCATCACTGGCTCTAAATGTCTAACACACACCTGTGACCTCTATACTCAAACTGGTTGGTTTCAACTTGCCAATCGAATAAAATACCAAACCTGCGTGGTTGCAAAGAAAACATTGATGGGACTTGCACCTCCTGGAGTCTGTGCTCTCCTACAACCCAGAAACAACAGCAACAACACCAGGGGGTCTAAACTGCAGCTTGTTCAGATTCCCTGTTGTCGCACAACACAAGGTCAAAGATCATTTGCCTATAGGACTCCCAGCTGGCTAAACAGGCCTTTTAGTGACATCTCCTCCTCCCCCCAGCTTGGCACTTTTAAGTCAAGGCTTCACCACTCACTCATTGCCTCCAGCTCCTGTGACTGGCTTGACTAATATCTGACCTCCCATCCGATGGTTCTTTTGCTGTAGCGGCCTGGAGGGCCACCGCTTCTATAGCACTTTGCCTACACCCTGCCCCACTTATGCACTTCCCCCAGCAGTTTTCTCTGACAATGTCACCTGGCTGCTCAGCTCCTACCTTGTTTCCACCCTCCACACCTTCCACACACCCCCAGAGCTCCTACCTCTTCCCTCCTGACCTCCTCTTCTTACTCTCCTCTTCCCCTCCTCCTTTAACTTTTTGCCACCCCTACCCCACTCCCCTTCCTGTTGTCTCTGTTTACCCCTTTTTCTTTTTTCTTCTAGTTCACACTTATTCACTGTAACATTTAGTACTGACTATGTACCTACTCCAATGTTCATACTTCCATCATGTTTGTCTTGCTGTAATCTATGATGTGGAACCTTTGTAAAAGAGCCTCGGCTCAAAGGTATTTGTAATCCTAGACCTAAATAAAAATAAATAAATAAATAAAATAAAGCTTTCCTGGTTGGGTACTTTATTTACACCAGATACTAAAGTTTTTTCCTCTCTATTATTTGATAGCATGACCTTTAACTTGTCACGGAGTAGAAGAGCTCAAGTAAATTATGTATAGACCATCTTATCAGGGGCCTCAATTTTCTGAGCCACGAGAATGATGTACACTAATTGCATCAAACACACATGATGCAAGGGGCACTCTGCACCACACCATGCACTATAGCCTATTTTCAAATACAGTCTGCATCAGAAGGAAGTGGAGGTGCCTGTGTCAGTTGGGCTTGCACCATGTCTGCAGTGGATGCATGGTTGCTCCATGGCATAAGGGGGATAGCACCATGGCCCTGCTGCAGCATTCACTATGTTGGGATTGTTGATGCCCCTCCCTTTGGCATATGCTTTGCAAGGGGTTAGATCGGCCAGATATGGTTCAAAACCTCATGCGCTGCCAGTGCCCCAAACTGCTGGAGAGCTACAGAGTGACAAAGACTGGAAGGCTAGCTGTTGATGCTTTACCAACATCCTCAGTAGCTCCACAGTAAACACCATTGTGAGGGATGGAGTGAATGGCTCTGTTGCAGCAACCATAGCCACATAGAGTGGGTCACAGTCCCAATACATGTGCAGTGCAGTGGGGTAGTCATGGGTGGTCTGTCATCTAGGACCAGCCGTAATGTGCCCTGGTCACAATAGACACCAATCCCTGGTCACCACTGTGTAGCAGCTACCCATGTCCTGGTATCCCAAATCCTGTGCAGACTGTCACATGTCTGGAATAGTCATGAAAGTATGTCAGCACCTGATGGTGGACAATCATGTTGAAATGGAACTGCACCATACCAATAAGATGGTATGGTACCACTGTAGGGCATGATGTGCCTGTGATGCTATGGTGCACTGCAGCACAACACTGCAGTGGAGCAAACATAAGACATTTCTGCTGGCCCATCATAAGCTGTTGCAAGAAAGGACTGCCCCTAGTGTCAGCGTTTGCAGAACCCCTCCCCCCTTAGACAAACTATGCCAGCACTTACCAATAGGAACCCACAGACTCTATGGCAACATGGGCACTGTCTGCACATCTCAGCCATAGACTCCAACACTGGCCCAAATGCTTAACAGTGCACCTGGATGACTGGACATGGGACACACATAGTCTTGGGAAAGGGGTACTGCCAGGGGATATCAGCAGCTGTATGGCATTTTGGTGTGACTGGGGAACATTAGGGTGGCACAGTACACACCTATTGCGGTATGTGGTGTTCCATCCATTCCTACTTTGTAGGGTCACACACCTCACAGGGACCACCAAACCCTGATAATAGTTCATATTATATTATAAGATTGGTATATCACTTCCCTTTCTCCAAAATCAAAAATCAAAACAAATAGGTTGTTGTCCTCCAGCGTCACCTAAGGAAGTGGCACTTGGCACAGCTGTCTGCTCTCTCCACTTATCTTGGCTCTCACCATAGAGCTACTTGCAATCAGTATCCATAATATTTAACAGATTACTGGCATGCAAAGCCAACAACTCAAACATAGGGTAAGTCTCTGTTGTGATGATACCTTAATATACATCACCAATCCACATGCCTCTGTAGCAGAACTGCTATGTACCATTGCAGCTTTTAGCCATATTTGTGACCATACAGTACATCACACAAAAACAGTGCTGCCATCTCTTATCCTCCGTGTGACTCCACAGCTTCTCCATGATGTAGCTGTAGTATCGTGACATGGATTGCCTCTTTGAGTATTTTTGTTTTCTTCGCTTCAGAATATATCACAATTAAGTCATAACCCCTCCTCTCCTCCTCCCGTGCTATATCACAGATAACAGGGGACTACATTTTCACATTCCAGGGACTGATGGACACCTCCATCAATCCCCTCGCATGTGCCAGCTTCCTGCTGCGTCGGACAGCTTGCAGTACCATTGAGGTTTTTAGTGCTGAGACACTTTGTCTACCAAAATCTGGCTCAGAGTCATTGGCGCACCAGTGATCACTGCAAGCAGCTGTTCAGTGCATCTTGCAATGGTCCAACAGGGCTCTGAAAATTGGGCCCTAGGTGTTTAAACATTGGAATATGAAAGCAAATTTGCACTGTTGCTCTATTTGTAAGTTAGCCTCATAACCGAGTGTCATAAATCTTTTTATGCATACATCTGAAACATATTCCTCCTAGTAGGTGACCTGTACTGCAACACGGTTATTAATAATTTAGTATTATTAAACACAGGACCCATCTTAGTACCTGAGCACTGTTTGCACCTCACACATCTCTTTACTGATGTGTAGAAAACACAAAAACACTCTTTGACTAAAAAGCAGGGGGAACGAAATTCTGACTGTAAAACTAGAGTATTTGTTAGATTGGTAATGAGAAAACACAAGTATTTCTTTATATTCTGAAGTACTGTTTGAGGGGAGCTCACCTCAGAAATAGTGTTTGGCACTCCTGTTGCATCTGTGGCTGCATGTCCTGCTGGAGTAGCGTAGAAGGGGCAGCCGTAGCACTTCCTGCTCAGGCTGGAATTACACTGCGATGCTAACTAGTCCCCCTCACTCACATCGAGATCAAACTTGGCTGTGGTCTGCTACTACTGCCTTACACACCACCAACTACTTTAATACTGCAAAACTAGTCTGGTGAGTTGTCTAACCTTTTAGGTAACTGGTACCTGCAAAAGTGGCAGGAACAGTATTCTGTGCCTTTCATTCAGATGAGGCAAGGTGACTTGACACATACAGATTTGAGTAGGAACCATATAAGAAACTACCATGAAATAAATACACACAGTCACTGCATGAAATCACCCTTCAGGCTCAAATAATGCCATGACAGTGACATCATTCATGAGAAGGGGTCCCAAAAACCCCATGTTGAAAATTTGGTGCAAAAATTCCAAAAAATGACTGTTTTACGAGTGTGCGTTGCGCAGTTCCTACGCACGCTCGTAAGTTCACGAATTTTCAATATTTTCACTCCAGATTTTCAACACTGCCATTCTACTGCACCTTCTTATGAGCAGTACAGCTGTCATTTTTCACATCTCACCCAAAATGTATTTCCGCCCATGTAGCGCACATTGGAGCAGTCGGTGTGCGAAATCAATGTACAGAACAAATTAAGAAAATCACAGTGACACTATTCATGAGCAGAGGTCTTAAAATTGCTATGTTGCTATGTTGAAAATTTGGTGAAAAAATTCCAAAAAATGACTGTTTTACGAGTGTGCATTGTACAGTTCATATGCACGCGCGTACGTTCGCGAATTTTCAATATTTTCACTCCAGATTTTCACCATTGCCATTTTACCACACCTTCTTAAATGTAGTACAGCTGTCATTTTCATCTCACCCCAAAACGTGCTTCCGCCCATGTAGCGCACAATGGCGCAGTCGGTGTTCGAAATCAATGTCTGGGACAAATTAAGAAAATCACAGTTTTACTGTTCATGAGCAGAGGTCTTAAAATGGCTATGTGGAAAATATGGTGAAAAAAATTCCTAAAAACGACTGTTTTATGAGCATGCATTGCGCAGTTCCTACGCATGCTCGTAAGTTCGTGAATTTTCAATATTTTCACTCCAGATTTTCAACATTGCCATTTTACCACACCTCCTTATGAGCAGTACAGCTGTCATTTTTCACATCTTGCCCAAAATGTGTTTCCACCCATGTAGCGCACAATGGCGCAGTCGATGTGCAGAATCAATGTATGGGACACATTAAGAAAATCACAGTGACACTGTTCATGAGCAGAGGTCTTAAAATGGCTATGCTGAAAATTTGGTGAAAAAATTCCTAAAAATGACTGTTTTACGAGTGTGCATTGCGCAGTTCCTATGCATGCTCTTAAGTTTGCGAATTTAATATTTTCGATCCAGATTTTCAACATTGCCATTTTATTACACTTCCTTAAGAACAGTACAGCTGCCATTTTTCATATGTCACCCAAAATGTGTTTTCGCACATGTAGCACACAATGGTGCTATTGGTGTGCAAAAGCAATGTTTAGGACAGATTAAGAAAATCACAGTTACACTGTTCATGAGAAGAGGTCTTAAAATGGCTATGTTGAAAATTTGGTGACAGAAGTCCATAAAATGACTGTGTTACGAGTGAGCATTGCGCGGTTTCCACGCACCCTCGTAAGTTCATGACTTTGTAATATTTTCAGTCCAGATTTTCACCAGTGGCATTTTTCCACCTTCCTTATGAACAGTACAGCTGTCATTTTCACAACATGGCTGAAGTGTGTTTTCACACTTTCAGCGCTGAGATCATGGTCGCTGGGGAAATCATTGTTCGGCACAGATAAAGAAAATCACAGTGACACTGTTCATGATCGGAGGCACCAAAATGCCTGAGTTGACAATCTGCTGTAAAAAATCCCCAACGTAATTATATTACGGGTGTGCATTGCACAGTTTCTATGTACGCTCATGACTTCACCATTTTTTTAAATATTTTACTGCAGATTTGCAACATTGACATTTTTTACACCTCCCGATGAACAGTACAGCTGTCATTTTTTACATCCTGTTCAGAATGTTTTTGCACCTGTGGTGCTAAATGCCATAGTCGCTGTGCATAAGCAGCTTTTGGCTAACAAACTGATATTCCCCTGTTCATGAGGTGGGGTCACAAAAACATGTTGAAAATTTGGAGTAAAAATACCAATGAATGCCTGAGGTATTAGGGTTTCCAACCATAACACCCCACCCTGTAGAGAATGACAGGCATCAGGGGTGTGACTTGGGATTCTTGCCTGTAATGCTCATACCATTCCACACCCTGCAGCCAGTGAGAGGCATCGAGGTATGCCTTGGACTCTTCGGTCCCAAAGTTCACCCCATTCTCCTATATCGCACCCATTTCACCATATTTCCTAATGAAATGGGGTGCTCATAAGAGCCAAAGACCCCAAGGAACACCGTGACACTTGTCAGTGTCTGCAGGGTGGGGTGTGGTGAAATGGCATGGCTGTTATGCCTGATGATTAAACGCACACCCCAATGCCTGTCACTCTCTCACAGGTTTGTGGTGTGGTTGGCTTCAGTTCAATACTTCACTGCCATTCCTGTTACGCAGCTCTGTAACTTCTACACTACCACTGCCAATGCCAGCAAGCAAACTTTCGGCATTGACAAATGCTTATCTTAATCTGTGCTGAACATTGATTTCACACAGTGAACATGCCATTGTGTGCCAGATGTGCGAAAACACATTTTGGGCAGGATGTGAAAAATGACAGCTGTACTATTCATAAGGAGGTGTGAGAAAATGGACATTTTGAAAATCTGGAGTGAAAATATTAAAAATTCTTGAAGTTATGAGCATGCATTGGAATTGCACAATGCATACTTGTAACAGTCATTTTTTGGAATTTTTTTCACCAAATTTGCAACATAGGCTTTTTAGGAGCCCACCTCATGAACAGTGACACTGTAATTTCATTAATAGGTCCCTGAAGGTGACTGCATGCAATGACCACAAAATCACCTTTCAGGACAGAATAACGACATGACAGTGACTGATATCATGAGGTGGGGTCGCAAGAACCCCATGTTGAAAATTTGGTGCCAAAAGTCATAAAAATGGTCAAAATAGCCACCTAAATTGAACCCCCCCCCCCCCATTTATGTCGTTGTACAGCTTACCGGCATTTCTACATTTTGCGGTAGGCTTTGAAGAGTGCAGACGTGTTCCCACTCCACCAAAAATCATCACATTGGGCTCCAGGAGTAAGTATGTGGTGAGGGGGTGCAGGGAGGTGGGGTGCACAGATGGTGGGTGCGGGTTGGGGGAGGGGAGCACTGTAGACAACAAGGGACCATTTTCTTGTTTACAGGATAAAAGAAAAAGAAAAACTTTGTGGGAAGGTTTTCGTTTTTACAGATAGATTTGGTACACTGGGGTGGGCTCCCAGTGTGCCATCCGGGTGTTTTGGGACTACTGGAGCTGACGGGGATTGGGCACCCCAATGGCAAAGAAAACGAGTCTGTGTTGGGGGGACCATGATGCTGAGGGGGATTAGGCACCCCCTCAACATACAAATTAAACTACAGGGACATCATGCCGATGTGGATTGGGCTCTCTTTTGGCAAATTAACTGGTTAGAGGGCATGCCACCAGGGAGATTGGGCACCCCTGACTTCAGCTTTCAGGTAGGACTGTGAGAGGTGGATGGTGACATCCGCCACCATGTTTATTGAAATGTTACACCAGGCAAGGCATGCCCTGCAATGACTGGTCACTTCCTCATTGCAGCGGTGAAATTGTTTTAAGTTGGTGGCATGCTTTTGAGCTGCTGTAATAGACAGTATGCTCATTCATTGGTGCCACATAAAAAAGCCCTAAAAAGCAGTGGCAGCATTGGCCACAACATGGCTGCACCTCCACAACCTGCTACTCCAGCAAGCTGTCACAACATGTTTCCTTGTGTATGCACTCAAGCAAACACAAAAAGGGATATGGCATCAGTCTCAATAGCTTTTTTGTATCAGTTTTTCAAAAATCAGAACTTGATGATACAGTCATACATGGTCTAGATTTATCATCAAAAGTTAGTGAATGCAAGCTTCATAAGATATTAGAAAATCTGTATATTAACAAATCTCATGGACCAGATGGTTTCTATCAATGAACAATGAAGGAGCTGGCATTAGTACTAGTGGGACTGCTGACAAGAATATTAAATATGTTGCTTGAAAAATGTGATGTGCCAGATGCTTGGAAAGTAGCCACAGTGGTGCCAATACATAAAAGGAGCAAGGCAGAGGTAACCAACTATAGACAAGTGAGTCTGACATCAGTATTGGGTAAGGTAGTAGAAGGGTATATAATGGATATGATAAACACAACAACAAATAACAATGTGAGGGATAAATCACCGAACAGATTCACTAGAGGTAAGTTCTGCCTTACAGACTTAGTGGACTTTTTGAAATGCCAGCCAGGCCATGGAGGATGGAGTGTTGTGCAAGTGGTTTATCTGGATTTTGGGAAAGCATTTGATATGGTTCCCCAGGCTGAACTCATTGAGATATTACTCAAATCCAAAATAAATACCCAAGTAATAAAGTGGATAAAATGATGGCTCAGCAATAGTAAGCAAATTGCTAGAATCAATTAGTTAAATTTGGAGGAGGTAAGGGTGACCAGCGGGGTGCCGTAGGGGTCTGTTTAGGGACCAACACTTTTTAATGTCTTTGTTTCTGGATTTCAGTTGAAAGATGGAGGCTGGATAGCTATGATCACAGATGTCAAGAAAATAAGATATGTAGTTAAGAGCAGGGGGGAGGAGGTGTCAAAACTACAAGATGAACTGGATGGATTTTACACTTGTGCCTTAAAAATAAGATGAGTATGAATTAATAAAAATGTGTGATAATGCATTTTGGGAAAAATAACAACCTTTAAATACAACATGGGCAGAGATGCACTAAAGGAATCAATCAGGGAAAGCAACCTCAACTCAAGAGTTACAAATAACTTGAACAATTCTGGACAGTGCAATGGGGCTATCTCTAAAGTCAATAAAATAATATCATGCATTAAGAAAAACATTACTGTCAGGGATAGGGAGGTGATTGTTCCCCTGTATAGAGCCTTGGTGAGGGCACAAGCTGAGTATTGTGTCACGTTTGGTCAGCGAAAATATGTGCAATGTTGTCAGAGTGGAGGGGATACACAGAAGGATAACAAGAATTATTAAAGGTCTTGAGGATTCTCATAAGAGAATAGATTGAAGGAGTCTGGGCTTTTACAGCTTGGAGATGAGAAGGAAAAGAGGAGACCTGATAAGTATGTGTAAGACGTTATCTAATACAGACACAATGTAGTGTCTACATTTAAAACTCAGTAACAGAAAAAGTGAGACAAGGAGACCATAAACACCTTAGGGGCAATCATTATGAAACAGAAAGATGGAGAGGGTGGTTCAGTGAAAGACTTGTGAGTGGCTGGAACAGTTTGCCAAAGGAAATATTAGATTCTGAGAACATATACATTTTTAACTCCCAACTAGATGAGAATATATTGGGTGGTGGTTGCACCAGTTTTTTACATTAGAAGCATAGAAAAAGAATTTGACAGCAGATAAGGACTGCCTGGCTCACCTAGTCTGCCCATTTCCCTACCTACTTAAACCCCAAATCCTAAATGATGTGCAGCTTACTGTCTCTTTCCTACCACCAGGGTTGCCTTCTGTCTGTCCCATGCATTCTTGAATTCACTTATTATTTTAGCTTCTATGACCTCCCCGGGAGGCTCTTCCATGCATCCACCACCCTTTCTAAGAAAATAAATCCCCCACATTACCCCTGAGTCTCCACCCCTCTAATCTCATATTGTGACCCCTTGTTCTTGCACATCTCTTTTTCTGAAAGCTGCTGCCCTCCTGATCGTTGTTGATTCCCTTGATGTACTTGAATGTCTCCATTATATCTCCCATCTCCCTCCTTTCCTCCACAGTATACATATTGAGGTCTTTCAGTCTTTCCTCATGTGTTTTCTGGTGCATTCATTTCACCATTTTTGTTGCCCTTCTCTGGACCATCCCCATTCTGTCACTGTCCTACCAAAGATGTGGTCTCCAGAACTGAACACAGAATTCCAGATGCAGCCTGACCAATTGTCTATACAGTGGCATCACCACCTCCTTTTGTCTTCTACTGGTGATACCCCTCCCTAAGCACCCCAGCATTCCTCCATTCCTCCCCACCACCTTTTCACATCGCTTGGCCACTTTCAGGTCATCCATTATGTTTACTTTCAGGTCCCTTTCCAGTTTTCTGTTGTTAGTACCCCCCCCCCCATTGTGTATTCCTCTCCAGGATTCCTGTCACCCAAGTGCATAACTTTGCACTTCTTATTTAATTTAAGTAACCACTGTCTTGACCACTCCCCAATTTACCTACAGTGGCATCCCCCAGGATGAAACCCAATTCTGCAGCATTTTGCAGCACTCTAGAATGCTTAGCAGACTACTGAATAGTAATGTACTTAATGGCAATTCGTCCCTTTCATCATTCTGGAAAATGTGACACTGCCAGGATCAAGTGAATGCCACAGTTTCCTGTATGACAAAAGGGACTAATTGCAATTGAAATTACATTGCTTTATTCAGTAGGTCTGCTGCAGCATACTGTAGAATGCTTTAAAAGTGTTTTTTTGTCCTGGGGGACACCACTGCAGGTCTC